>JAHDVE020005562.1:0-15364 GCA_022606495.2 Halesus radiatus
TTTTGTTCTATTATTTATAGATTGCTGTTCAAGTTGTCGAACATTCCGATAAGGCTTTAATTTGCTATTTTTGTGGGCTCTTAACCGATTTCTAACAAGTGCTTCAACCTTTTCCTCAGTTTTATGGGCACCCTCAACTCCAACATTTTCTTTTTCAACGTGTCGCAATTTTGTGTGAGTTAATGAAATAGGTGAATATAAAGCTTTTTTTACATCTATTTCTACTCCCTTATTTAAAATATTTTTACTAGGTTGTGGTTTTGTTTCTTGCTCAAAATAAAGTTTAGTGATAGCTTTTTTTGTAGCATTGTCAAATTCACGCTTACTTTTTATTATAGTCTTTTTAGGAAGCTTTCTTTGTGCCTTTTGTAACTTTGTGTTGATTTTATAAGCTTTTAGGTCTAGTTTTGTCATAGGCGTTTTAGTTTCATAATCAGAAACAGAGGCTAAATTTATATCTGTATTTAATAGAACATTTTCCTCAATCTCTTTTGAAGATAATGTTTTTTCGCCCTCATATACAGTTGAAGAAGTTTCTTCATTTGTAAACTTTAAACGTCTTTTACTTTTAATTTTAGGTTGTTTTGCAAATTTCATACTTTCATGCGACATTTTTAAAATTGGCTCTTTTTCAATTATAAATTGAGTTTCAGCCACAAACTGAAGTTTAGGCTCGCTTGTTTTTTCTGAAATTGAGGACGGTTTTTCTTTTATAACATCTTCAGCTATAAAATTAGTTTTATCCCTAACATTAAACTTATTTTTGCTTATAGTTAAAGGTTTTTCTGTTTTATCAAAGTCTATAATATCAGAACTAAAACTATTGTTTAAATAGTCATTTGTAATTATATTCTTCTTTGTTTCCTCAAGTTTAGGAATAATATTTTGAACATCATCAGCAACAGGCACTTTATTTTCATTAACTAAATATTTTTTACCAATTTTTCTTTTTCTAGCATTTGCTTTTTTAATTAGTTTTCTGCTAGATTGTTTTTGAAAATTAATCTTATCAAGCTTAGAACTTTCACTATCTACATCAAAATTAAAATCGTTTAATCTCGTGCGAGCTGTGTATTCTTTAGTTTTAACTTTAAACTTTTTACCTCTCAAAACCGCAACACCGTCCTGTTTCAATGTCTGCAATATATTTCAAAATAGGGTACACTTGTTGCGGAACTACAGCATTTCCTAGTGCTTTTAGCCTATCAGAACGACCACTTTGTTTAGGAGTTACACGAGGAATATTTTCGGGCTCTACGCTCCAAAACTCATGTCCGTCCATTTGTGCGGGAAACCCATCAACCATTCCACCCAATCGGGGTTTAGTGCCATGTTGTCCGTTTCTGGTTTCTCCAAAAATATTACTTGTGAGGCAAGGCTTGACTTCGGTTTGCCTTTCAACATTGATTTTGGCTTCAACGTCGAGCGGTAGCCGTCCGACGCCATTGGGGTCAAGTAAAATATCGCAACCGATAATTTGACCGACCATTTCTTGCCGTTGGGGTTCACTTTCCTTATCGTTCCAGTGTTTGTTAAACATATATTCATGTTTTTCACATCGTTCCCCGTGTCGCTTGCGAGTGGTGTTGGAAACATCATAGCCGACGATAAAAGTTCGCTTTCGCTCATGCCACGCACCGACGGCAACAGCTGGTAATACGAAAACTTCGACGGCGTATCCTGCACTCTCCAAGTCAAAAACCGTTTTGTCGAGCCCCATTTTGATGAACCCAGCAACATTTTCACCAAGCACCCAAGTGGGGCGGAGTTCGTTAATGACTCTAAGCATTTCTGGCCAGAGATAACGGTTGTCGTCAAAGCCTTTTTTCTGTCCTGCAACGCTGAATGGTTGGCAAGGGAAACCGCCTGATAGCAAGGTTGGTCTGTTGTTTTCTGTTGAATTTGTTTGTCCTGTTGTTTCAAAAAATGCCTCCTTTGTTAGTGTAGTAATATCTTTAAAACGTGGCACATTAGGCCAATGTTTTTCTAAAATTTCATTCGGTAAGTCCGCCCATTCACATTGACAAATGGTTTTAAAACCAACGACTTCCGCCGCTAAATCAATCCCACCAATGCCTGTAAATAAGCTTATATGCGTTAATTCTTTCAAAGTTACTCCCCCTTAGACTCATCAAATTTTGACGTCATTATGCTATACAAAAGCGTATGTTTAGGGAATTTATCCAAAAATGGAATTATAACATTTCCATAAAATAAAAGTCCTTCGCCCTCATTTGAATTTGTTACATAACTCAATTGGTGAGGGGAAATGTTCAATTGTTTAGCCAAAATTTGACGGTCGCCCGGTGCTTGGTTGAGCATATAGATGAAGTCACTATTTTCAAAAATATTTTCTACTTCCCTTGATGATAGTAAATCCTTAATATTTTGTGTGATTCCTGTTGGCATTCCGCCCCATTTTCTAAATCTTTTCCATATTTCAACCGAATAAGCCGACGTTTGTTCTTCTTTTAAAAGCAAATGGAACTCATCAATATAAAATCGTGTTGATTTCTTTTCATTTCTATTTTTTGTAACACGACCCCAAACTTAGTCTTGAACAATTAACATACCTATTTTTTTAAGGTTATTTCCTAGTTCTTTTATATCAAAACAGATTAAACGGTTAGTCATATCAACGTTTGTTTGATGATTAAAAACGTTCATTGAACCAGTTACATAAATTTCTAAAGCCGTTGCAATTCTTTTAGCTTCAGCTTCTGGTTGAGTTAAAAGTATATCGTACAAATCGCCTAAAATTGGCATATTTGCAGTTATTGGGTCTGCTAAAAAATCTTGATAAACAAACCTTACACAGCGGTCAATAATTGTTTTTTCTGCTGGCTCTAAACCTTGTTTTCCTCCAAAAATCAACTCACAAAGAGATAAAATAAAATCACTTTTTAATGAAATAGGGTTATCATCTTCTGAATAGTTAATATTAATGTCCATCGGGTTAATATATTGATTGCTTGTAGTTGCAATTTTTATAACTTGACCATTTAATTTATGCACAAGTGGTGCGTACTCTGCTTCGGGGTCTGTTATAATTATATCGTCCGTTGTAACGAGGAAAGCGTTGGCAATCTCACGTTTTGCGGCAAAAGACTTTCCACTCCCCGGAGTGCCCAATATTAGACCGTTTGGATTTTTTAGCTTTTTGCGGTCAACCATTAACATATTGCTTGAAAGTGCGTTTAAACCATAATAAAGTGACTCGCCTTTCATAAATAGTTCTTGCGTTGTAAACGGTACAAAAATTGCTGTAGATGAAGTCGTAAGCCCTCGATGAATTTCAATTTTATTGATACCTATAGGCAAAGAACTCATCAAGCCGTTTTCTTGTTGAAAATCAAGTCTACACAACATACAGTTAAATTTTTGAGCAATACCTGCCGCTTGAAAGATGTTGTTTTCTAGCTTTTGTCTTGTGTTTGCGGTATTCATTAAAATAACCGTCACTAAAAACATTCGCTCATTTCTTGATTGCAAATCTTCAAGCAAATTTTTCGCTTCTGCACCATATGTTTCAAGGTCTGGTGGAAGTATTTCAATGTCATAGCCTGATTTAGAGGCTTTTCTCTGTTCCTCGATTTTCATTTTATCAAGGTCTGAAATCTTGTGTTTAATGGTTTTAATTGCTTTTGCTTGGTCGATAGATTGAATGTGCAAATTTACAATCATGTTGTTTTCCATTTCCAAAAACTCCGCTAACATACGGTCTGTAAGCTCTGGAGCTAAAATCTGTAAATGTGAAATTGCACCTATTTTATTACCAATTTTAAAAGACTTACCGTCTCTAAAATCAAAGGAAGTAGGGGCAATAAAATCTTTTGAAGATAAACCAGTTTGGTGTAATAAATCCCAATGAAAAAAGAATTTGCCTGCACTTTCAGAACGTAACGTGTCATGTAAAATTAGCAAACGTTCATAACCATTTAACGGAAAAGCCGTTGCCCCTAGCACTTTGAAATTGTTCAAAATATCCGTTTCAATTCGCTCAAGTCTTGGTTTTGCGGCTTTTAAATTATCTGCTACAATACCAAATGTTATATATTTAGTTTTTAGCAAACCGTTATTTCCTTTGGCTAATTGGTCTTTTAACATCTTTGTATATTCACGCCTAATGTCATTAAAATCGTCATCTTGTGGCGGTATATCAATAGTTTTTTGAAAATCTTCAACGTTACCATTTTGATTTATAAATGAAAGTTGGATAGAAATTGATGAATCAAAATAGTTGAGAAAGTCACAATAGTTTTGAAAAATTGTGTTTTTATCATCATTTTGTGCCAACTGATAATTAATATCCAAAAACTGTATTGTTTTAGTGAAAAACTTATTTGTTACTCTGCAAATTCCATCTTGATACATTTCTTCGTAGCAAATGGTTTGTTGTGCGGTTTTAGGTATTTTCCTTGTACTTTTGCCTTTTTAACTGCATTAACAATGTCTTTGCGTTGGGCTCTAGTTAGTTTTTTGTTTTGTGATATTTTACGTTTTTCTGTTGTTACTATAGGCTTTTTTAGGTTTTCCTTTTTTTCGGTCTTTTTCCCTATTAAGTTGCCTAATAATTCTTTTATTTTTTTGAACAATGGCATCAATCTCCTGTTTTAATCTATTTTGTTTTTCAAGTACAGCATATAAATTTTGCGTCTGGTACGGTCGAACCCTTGGTCTTAAAAACCTTGTTTCTACAAAGTTTTTAATTACTTTTTCAGCAGATAAGCCGTCTTTTTCATATATTGCTAAAAAGAAAAATGGCAACATGAGAGTCACCATTATAATTGCCGATATGTCTGAACCGATATAATTTTTTGTAAATAAATATACTGGTATTCCAACGACGCCTGCTAAAGAAAAGCAGACTAATTGGCGTTTTGTGAGGCCTAGGGCGAGTTTCGTTTTGACCTTGGATAAATCTTTTGGTACGGGGACAAATGGCATTTCAATTTCAACCTCCAAATTTTTTGTACAAAAAAAGTCTTTCATTTGAAATCGAAAGACTTTATGTGAATAGATTTTATTTATCTTCTTTTAGTTCTTTAAATAATTTTGGATAATCTGTTGAACCATGTACAATGTGATAAACATAAACATTTTTTTCAATAATACGATATACACAAACATATTTTCCAACAATTAAAATACGATAGCCTTGATTTTTTAAGATACGGTCTTTATGCAAAGTACCAATCAAGGGGAAATCTTCCAATCGTTCAAGAGTATCTAAAATCTTATCAGTAATTTTTGTTGCTGAATCAGCGCCTACTAGCTGAAAATAAACATCTCCAATTTCCTCCAACTCACGTTGTGCGGGTGTTAAAATTACTAATTTATGCTTTTGCATTTTTGTATCTCTCTTTTAATAGCAACCTAGACTCAGCCAATGTGAAAGTAGGTTCACCCGCAAGCCTAGATTGTTCTGCGGCTTCTAATTTTGCTCGAAGTCTAAATATTTCTTCTCTTTTTTCAAAAGCGTCAATACTCATTACAACTAAGTCGCCTTCGCCATTTTTAGTTATATATATCGGTTCTTCTTCATCATGCGCAAGGTCTGAAATAGTACCATAATCATTTCTAAGTGCAGTTGAAGATTTAATAATCATAAAAATCACTCCTTGTATAAATTATTATAGTATAATTCTATCATAATAATACATGGATTGCAACATTTATTTTAATTGTAAGTCTACATTCCACAGATTTTAATAAATTTGTCTACCTATATTTAACTATAAAACTGTACATTCGTCTGCACAGACGGTACTTTCGGGGAAGTCTTTCAGACTTTTTTTCTCATAAGACCCCACATAGTTTGCAGCGGATTCTGCTAAATCGATATAGTCACCCGTTGATAAAGTTCTTACCAGACCATCAGCGCAAAGCGCAAGACAGCAAACTTTTTCATGAAAATAGCTACCATCGCCATTTTTAAAGACATTGTAAAGTGGAGATGTGCATGGCGCAATCTGCACGATGGTTTTTTCAAAGATTTCAATAGTTTGTTTTGCGTCGCCATATGCGTTATAAATATGTGAGCTTTCGTCGTCAAAAGTGATTTTTATAGCATCATTTCCCACAATACTGATTTCCCTGATTTTGTTAATGTTGATGTTTCTATCGTTTAGTTCAAAAAATATATTCATATTTGTATTCTCCTCGTTTTTTAAATTTTAGGTGGGCTTTAGTGCGCCCCAAAGATTGCCTTAGATAACGAACCCGTCTTGAAAAGACTGAACGCAAGCAAAATTGTGTATGATGCACAAGACCAAATTGCGGTATGAACATCGCTTGAAATCGCCATTGATTGAACAAGTGCGGCATAAATTCCAACGCATACCATAATGAAAAACCCTTGAAAACCAAGGGCTAATAAACTTTTTATATAATTATTTCCCATTTGTCCCCACTCTTTATTTGTGAGAGTTGCAAATGGAATTGGTGAAATGGAACAATAAAGATAGATTTCAATCATTCGTCCATAAAGTATGACGGTTATACAAATGGATAAAGCCTTTAGAGTAAGCCCAATCAACGAGGTTTCAAGGGCAAGTATTAGTAATTCGGGAAGTTCTAGCAATTCCATTTGCAATTGCATTTCTGCAATTGTACTTGCAATGTCTATGCCAGTTTCTCCGCTAATTACGCTTGCACTACTTGAAACAACGTGTTGTGCCATTTCAAATATTGACATAGTTATGTCAAAGGTATGCGAAACAAGATAAACCGCTATGCACATTTTGAAAAAGTATTTAAAGAAAACGAACGTGTCAAAATCGTGTTGATTATTTTTTTCTAGCACAATACTAATCAACTCATAACACAGCACAAACGTTATAATCATGCCCGCAATGGGGACGATTACGGTTTCAGAAATGCCTTGTATTAGTGAAAAAATACCACTATTCCAATCTTGTGGTGTTTGTCCAACTTCTGCACCAATCGTTCCTACTTTTTCATTTACTTGAGTAAACATGGTTTCTAAATTACCTACAATAAGCTTGATTAAAAATTCTTTTATTGTTTCTGCTAATTTGTCAAATATTCCAAACATCGGTTAACCAAACAATCCCGACAAGAGCGGAATTAAATTTATTGCTATTAAAACTATGCCACCGCCTGCTAAAAATTGCTTAATTCCTTGACTTTTTGCCCCGGCGTTGTCATTTCCATAAGCATCTGTCAAGATAAGACTAAATCAAATATTATCCTAAAATTTAAACATAATCTGTACAAAATAGACAAACGAAGCGCAAAACATCAGGATAATAAATAGGATTGCATTTTGCTTTACGAATAAAAGTCTGCATATTTCCAAACTATTTCAATGTTTTCAGTATCGCAAATAATAACGCTTTGCACCATTTCGTCCAAAAGTTCCCTTGTTAAGGCGGTTACAATTTCGCCTTGCTTAACTTTTTCTAGCAAGGGGCTTAATTTGGTGTTTGCCGTTGCGTTTTCGTGTAGGGCTATTTGTTGTTCCAGTAGCTCAATTTTCTTTTCTACTAAACAGACTTGATTATCAACCTCACTCTTTTTTTGGATAAAATCTAATTTGGTAAGTTTGCCTTCTGTGTACCGTTCATATTCGGCTAGTTTTGACAAACGTAGGTTTTCTAAGGACTTTTGCAATTGCTTCAATGTTTCCATGTTGTTTGCGGTGCTATTTTTGATTGCTTTTGCAATGCCTTTTTTGCTTTTTGACTGTCAAATAACAAGTTGAATTGGTGCTGAATTGCCAAAAGCAAGGTTTCTTCAATTTTTGATTCTGAAATTTTACCTTGAACGCAATTTGGCGATTCGATGTATTTTGATGTTTTGCAAGAGTAGTAGGGCACTCGGCTTGGGCTTCGGTGCATGGCAAAGTTGCAACAATGGCAACGCACTTTTTCGTATAGCAACCGCTGTTTTTTGTCACCTTCAAGCGTGTTTGAGTATTTTAACAATCGTCTTGCTTGCTGAAACGTTTCCTCTGTTATAATGGCTTCATGTTTGTTTTCCGTCACAAACCATTCTTCTTTTGGCACGGACACTACTTTCGTACTACCTACTGCAACACGTCGAAATTTGCCACAAATGGCTTTACCCGTGTAACGTTCTTCCGTTAAAATTTGGTAAACAGTATTATCTTTCCAAAAATTTACGTCTGCGACACTTTTCCAAACACGCTTGCAATTGTTCATGGTTTTATAATTGCTTGGCGTTGGGACATTTTCGGTGTTCAATAACTTTGCAATTTGCACCGTGCCTTGCCCCGAAAGGAAGAGAGTGAAAATCTTTTTAACTATTTGTGACGCTTCCTCATCAACAACCAACGTTTTGCTGTTGCTTGGTTTCGTGTATCCGAAAAACCCATCAGACGATAGATATTCGCCATTTTTCATTTTAACATGCATTGAATTTGTCACCTTCATAGACAAATCTTTGCTGTAAAAATCGTCCATTAGATTCTTGAAAGCAACGTCAATACTGCCCACGCTTCCAATGTTATCCATGCTGTTGTAGTTGTCGTTTACGCTAATAAACTGAACGCCTAAAAACGGAAAGACTTGTTCTAAGTAGTCGCCAACTTCTAAATACGAACGCCCGAATCTTGAAAAATCTTTGACGATAACGCATTGAATTTGCCCATTTTTCACCTTTTCAAGCATTTGTTTGACTTGTGGGCGGTTAAAGTGTGTGCCTGTTATGCCGTCGTCGCAAAACTCCAAGACCTTTGTGTTTACAAGCAAATCGTTACTTTGTACGTAATTCAAAAGCAAATCACGTTGACTTTTAATACTGTCACTTTCAGATATTTTGCCGTCATCATCGGATAACCGCATATAAATTGCCGTGGTTTTAACATCAGTTGCAAGTGTGGTTGACATACTAACGCACCTCGCAATCTTTGGAAAATGCAAGCAATTCGGCAAATTTGTCTTGATGCTTAAAGTGAATGTTTACACTTTTGTCATGATAAAGCTGAACCTTTTCGATTAAGGCGGTTGCCATTTCCTGTGTCAACTCTGTTGCATTTTGGAACTGTTGCAACGTTTGCAAGTAATCGTTTTCTAAAACGAACATGCCGTTGCTTTTCTTTTGCTCCTGTGAAATTTCTTCTAACCGCGTTTGGAAATTCGCCTTGTCGTCTTCATATTTCTTTTTTGCAAAGGCGTATTCTGCTTGGTCAAGCAAGCCGTCTGCAAAGTCGTCATAAAGGCTACTTGATAACGTGGTGGTCTTGGTCAACTTTTGTTTAAGCAACGTTATTTCTCCCAGCGATTGCTTTTGACGGCTTTTATTTTCCTTTGAGAATTCCATGTTTTTCGCCACTTTTGCAATGTCGGCACAAAATGTAAGCTGGCTTTTGATGGCGTTAAAAACGACGTCTATAATTTCGCTTTCTTTGGCAATGGCGTATGTTTTGCCGTTGTTTGCCCACTTTTTGCATAAACGGCAGTAATATTTCTGTACTTCATGTCCATTCGTCAATGTGTGGCTGTTACGGCTTGCAAGTCGCCCACAATCCCCACAAACTATGAGTTTTGACAAAACCTTGTCTGTGCGATGGTCATAGTTTCTGTCTTTATATTTTTTGGATATTCGGCTTAACTTTTGATTTGCTTGCTCAAAAGTTAGCACATCTATTAAAGCAGGGTGGGTGTCTTCTTTGACAAACCACTCGTTTTCTGGTTTAGGTGTTCTCATTTTGCTTGGTTCTGAAAGGCTTGTTTGTGTCTTGCCTTGCACCATATGCCCTAAGTACATGGCGTTTGTGAGGATTTTTTTTACACTCAAACCGTCCCAAAACGCCTTGGGGTTACGCTTTGAAAAGTTGACAACACCCTTTTCTATAAAATATTTAAGTGGTGTTAAAACGTTGCCTTCGTTTAGTTTTTGGGCTATTTCAAAGCATTGCAAACCCTCTTTGTGCCACGCAAAAATATTTTGCACGATACATGATGCATATTCGTCAACCACGAACTTGTTTTTGTTTTGCTCGTCACGCAAATAGCCGTAAGGAGGATACGCCCCCATAAATTCGCCATTTTTCTGCCTTGACTGATAGACTGATTTTATTTTCACAGAAATGTCTTTTGCGTAAATATCATGCATAAGCGATTTCAATGCAATAACAAGGCTTTGGGCGGTGTTTTGTGGGTCGAAATTGTCAAAATTATCGGTTACACTAATGAACCGAACGCCTAAAAACGGAAAAATCTTTTCAAGGTAATTGCCAACTTCCAAGTACGAACGACCAAAACGAGAGAGGTCTTTGACCACGACACAATTGATTTTGCCGCTCTTAACGTCCTCCAACATGTTGGCAAACTGTTCACGCTCAAAGTTTGTGCCTGTCATGCCGTTATCGCAATAAGTGTCGATAACGTTTAAATATGGGCGTTCTTTGATATATTGCTTTATCAATTCCGTTTGGCTTTCGATTGAGTTGTTGTCTTTATCCCTAAAATCTTCTTTTGACAACCGCACATATATTGCCGTTTTGAACGCTGTTTCCTGTGGTACAGAGGGCGTATCATTCGTGATTTTCCTGCTTGTTCTCGCCATAATCACACGCCCTCTCTTATTAAGTTGTCGTATTGAATGTTTTCAACATAACGCATAGCGTTTTCAAAATCACATTGATATTTAAACGCTATTTCAATGCCGCCATTTTCGTAAACATAAATGCGGTCGATAAGCGTAACAATAATGGAACGTGTCAGTGTTTCAATGTTTTCGTGAGCCTTAAAGCTTTCAATCCATAGGTTTTTGCTTGTTTTGTTGTTTAGGGTGTCCGCCTGTTCTTGCTGTAACTTTGCAAGGTTTAAGGCAATTGCATCAAGCTGTTTTGTGTATCCGTCACGAAAAACGTTGTATTCCTCTTGACTAATAATGCCGTCTTTCAAGTCCTCGTAAAGCTTGATTTTGCGGTTGTTATACTTTTGGGTTTCCTGTTGTTTGTTCTCAATCTGCAACGTTATTTTTTGCATATCCTGCTTTTTCATGGGCAACGTTTCAATAAACGCAACATATTATCGAGGGCAACAACGTTCCCAATGTGCTTGTGAATTGCCGTAAATATCGCTTTTTGCACGATGATTTCGCTTATGCTGTGGCTACTGCAAGTGTTGTTGTTTTTGTTTGCCACACACACATAATAAATGTATTTCTTTTTGCCACTTGGAACGGTTTTCCTAATCATGTTTTGCTTGCAATCAGCGCACAACAAAAGCCCCGAAAACAAGAAAACCTTATCTTCAAAGGGCGAAATGCGAACATCATTTTTCATAAGCGATTGCACAATTTGAAAAGTTTCTACAGAAATAATGGCTTCGTGATTATCCTCAACACGAATCCATTCCGATTTTAACTTTTGCGTCCTACGTTTCACTTTGTAATTTGGCGTTGAAACTTTGCCTTGCTCCAAAACGCCAACGTAAATTTCGTTGGTTAAAATTCGCCCAATTGCAACGGACGACCACAATGCTTTTGAGTTTGATTTAAAGCTCGTTGAGAAGTTGAACCCCAACGATTTTTTATATTCCATAGGCGAAAGAACGCCTAATTCATTGAGTTTATTGGCAATGCCTTGCGAACTCATGCCGTCCATTTTCCATGCGAAAACATCACGCACAACAACGGACGCATATTCATCTATAATCAATTTGTTGCGGTTTGTTGGGTCTTTCAAATAGCCATAAACCGCAAATGGTGCAATAAAATCGCCACGTTTACGTTTCACTTCCAACTGACTTCTGATTTTCACGGATATATCACGCAAAAAAGCATCGTGAATAAGGTTTTTAAACGGTATCACAAGGTTGTCACTGTTGTTTTTTACTGCGTTGGTGTCGATGTTATCCAAAACGGAACAGAACCGAACACCCATAAATGGAAAAATCTTTTCAAGATATTTGCCGCTTTCAATCCAGTTTCTTGCAAATCGAGAGAGGTCTTTAACGATGACGCAATCAATTTCCCCTGCCTTAATTTGCTCCATCATTCGCAAAAAGGCAGGGCGATTAAAATCCGCACCGCTTACGCCATCGTCAACCATTTCCGCACACAGGCAATGTCGGGCATGGTGTCCACATACTCACGCAGTAAATGCCGCTGGCTTGTAATGCTGTCGCTCTCAAACTTATTGCCCTCAACTTTGTCGCCATCTTCTTTGCTCAAACGGCAATAAATAGCCGCTTTCCAAACTCGTGGTTCATCTATTATTGCATTTTTTAGTTTAGTATCCATTTCAACACTCCTCATTGTAATAGCCAAAACCGATATACAATGAGGGTTTCATGCACCGCAACATGCGGTTTGTGGGGGTTTTGCCGAGCCACCCACACACTTAATCCTAAAACGATTTTAGCACAAATTGTTGCAATAGTCCAGTCCGAATTTTAAATGAAAGTCAATCACAGGGAAAGCAAGTAGCTTTCAAGCTTGTCCTCCAACGTAACCGTCGTATCGGCAAAGCTTATTTTAACAACCGTTTTGCCGAATTTATAGCAATAAGGGTTTTTGATTTGCCGTATATATTCCGCCAATCGTTCGGGTTGGGGCAAGCTTGTATCAACGTTCACGTCGTCAACGTCTGCCAAAGTGTCACGGTCTACCGTGCGTATATCCACGTTTTTCATTGCTTCCAGTTTAGATTTAAAGTCCATATTTTTTATCCCCTTTTTCATTTTTTAGGCTATTTGTCTTTAACAACACAAGCATATGTCGGAATGAAAAAATTCCGCCACATGGTTTCTGTTGTCAAAGTTATTAACAACAACGTATCGCTTTGTCAAGTTGGCATGACCAACTCTACTGCTCGCCCCCGATACTAGGGATATTTCAGCCGATTTTAGGTTTTTATTGCACATCAATCTCACACGAATTACCACCGATAGGCTCTTTTCCAAAGTCGCCATATTCGCAGTATCCCCCCGCCAAGGAGCTGTTTAAGGTGTTTCCGTTTGCACGCTGCCGTCGCAATCAACCGAACCAATGGTTGACTGTAAACACAATTTATCGCTCGCCTAACTCATAATTAGGGTTGTGGCGCTTGAATTTGTGACGGCTTGTACGCAAATAGAATAGCTGAAATACCGATATGAACAAGCTAGGCTTGTTATTTGTCAATGTACAGGTTGTTTATTTGTTGCCAATGGTGCGGTGGCTATTATCAGCCTTAAAAGCATATTAAAATGAAAACGAAAACTTTCTAATATGCTTTATGAGAACGATAATTTTTTTCCTCCTATATACTTAACCCGTTTGACAAGTCCCAAAAGACGAACTTTTTAAAAATAATTTTTTTACAAATTTTAAAAACGCCTATTTTAAAGCATTTGTTGCCTTTTAAACTTGCAATGTTTCGGAAAGCTAAAGGTAACACTTCCCGAGACAATCTTATTGCAAGTTTGCGTTGATAAAATGAAAATTGAAAATTTCTAATATGCTTTATGAGAATGATAATTTTTTCGTCCTATATACTTAACCCGTTTGACAAGTCCCAAAAGACGAACTTTTTAAAAATAATTTTTTGCAAATTTTAAAAACGCCTGTTTTAAAGCATTTATGCTTTTTCAACTTGCAATGTTTCGGGAAGCTTAAGGTAACACTTCCCGAGACAATCTTATTGCAAGTTTGGGTTGAAGCTCGACAGCCGTGAAATAAGCTTAACTTTGAGTCGGCTGTGAATTTTTTCGTCGTAGCCATGCAAGGACGATAAACGAATCATGTAACCATCAAAGTGCTTGAGCACATTATTTATTGCGCCCACGTCGCTAATGACTGCTCGATTGATTGTTGCAAGTGGCAGTAATTTCTTCCTGCCGTTCTTTTTCTTTTTACCCATTTTATAAACCCTCCAAAATGATTTTTTTAAAAGCTCAGACGCTTTGGTGCGTTGGTAGAACACGGTTGTTCTAACAGAATTCAATATGCTCTAAGAGAACGATAATTTTTTTGTCCTATATACTTAACCCGTTTGAGAAGTGTCAAAAGTCGAACTTTTCAAAAATAATTTTTTATAAATTTTAAAAACATCTATTTTAAAGCATTTATAGCCATTAGACTTGCAATGTTTCGGGAAGCTTAAGGTAACACTTCCCGAGACAATGGTACTGCAAGTTTGGTTTAAAGCTCCATTATTGCAAGTTTGGGTTGAAGCTTGACAGCCGTGAAATCAGCTTGGTTCTGAGTCGGCTGTGAATGTCTTCATCATAGCCACGCTTAGACGATAAACGAATCATGAAACCGTCAAAGTGCTTGAGCACATCATTTATTGCGTCTACGTCGCTAACAACTGCTTGCTCAATTGTTGCTAATGGCACGAATTTCTTCTTGCCGTTCTTTTTCTTTTTACTCAATTTACAATCCCTCCGAAACGATTTTTTTTAAAAGCTCGAATGCTTTAGTGCGTTGGTAGAACACGGTTGTTCGGACAGAATTTAACAAGACTGCAATTTGCTTATCCGTTAGCTCTAAAAAATAGTAGAGCAAAATCAGATTCCGTTTTGGCTTGGGCATTTTGTGCAATGCATCGCAAAGAATGTCATTTGCAACGAGAATCTTAAACCCCATTGCAACAAAGGTGTATTCGTTGCAATATGCGTCTACAACAAACAGCTCATTGAATTCGTCCTGATTTAAAGACGAAATAAGCTTTTCATTGTGGCTTTTTGTATCCAACGCCCGATAACAATCGACAGCTTCGTCATGCAATACTTTCATGAAGTATGCTTCAAACTGGCGTTGTATTTTTTCTTCTTTACTAAACAGCTCTTCCTCCATAGTCGTTCACCTCCTTGCTTTTCCAAATGTTGTTAGGTTGGAAATTTCCCTACATATACCTAACCCGTTTGAGAACCGCCAAAAGACGAACTTTTTTGAAGAAAATAAAAATGTAATACGTTTGTAACATTAGATGCCCTCCAAAGATGCCAACATCAAGTTAGTCAAGTTGCGGTTTTCCCTGTGAAACCAATACTTTGGAGGAGAGCGACCACGTGGAATGATTTTCGGCACAAAAAAAGTGCGACACAAGAAAAAATCTTGTGTCGCACCGTGGATTGCATCTATCTTTAAAATTGCATGGCTATCAAAAGTCCAATATCTCGACTTTGACAAAATTCGCCACACAATGTGTTGTAGACATATTAAGTTTGAAAAAAACCAATAACTACATTTGGCTTTCTTTGCGTCAAACCCTACTGCCCAATTTAGGCAGTAGGGTACCGTGTGATTTGATTATGGGCATAAAAATAACCTCCTGTCGGCAAAATGCCGAAAAGAGGTCGTGACGTTGTGTCTAAATAAACCTTATGAGTTGCCCTTGGCAAGCAACATTTTCGACAGTCTGAGCATATTAAGTTTTAGTTTT
>JAHDVE020005563.1:0-14906 GCA_022606495.2 Halesus radiatus
TTTCAAAGTGTAGCAAATTATCATTCACACGTAACAAAAGGAAAATTCATTTTAATTACACTTTAAACGAAACATATATCACAGAAGTAGAATCAATTCGAGAGCTTGGGGTAATACTGGATGTGAAACTAAATTTTATTAAACAATCTAACGAGGTTATCACAAAAGCCAATAAAATGCTCGGATTCATAATTCGTATTACAAAACCTTTTCGCAACATAAAGACTCTTTACTCCCTTTACACAGCGTATATCCGCCCTCACTTAGAATATTGCACACCGATATGGACACCATTATACCAAAACCATATTGAGAGAATCGAAAGCATTCAACGCAAATTCTTTAAGCATATAAATTATAAATTTAACTTACACTTTGCAAATAATACCGAATCCTTAAAATTCCATAACTTTATCACGCTTCAAACGCGACGCTTAATATTTGATCAAATCTTGTTATTTAAAATTATTAATAATAGCCTGGACTCGCCAGAACTCATTAACTTTATAAACTTTCACATACCATCAAGAACAACCCGACAAACCGATTTTTTTTATTTGCCCGCATGCAGGACCAATCGCAGGATAAATTCTCGAATTCCTCGTATTTGTGCTCAATATAACGCACAATTTCACAATATCGACATTCTTCACAATACCCTCTCTAAATATCGAACTGCAATAATACGTACGACCACAAATTGTGATGCACGCCTGTAAAATCTATCGAGAGCATCTCCTGTCCCGATCCTATCTTCCTCTTCCTCTCCTCCTTTTATTCTTATTTTGTTTTTTGTAATAAAACATACTTTCTTAACCACTTTTAGCATAAGAAACTTTGCTGGCTTACCTTTTGTAAAACTTCCTTTGTATATAAATCTGTACTAAAAGCTGTTTGTTTCTTACAAATAAATAAATCTTTTAAAGTAAAACTGTTAAGTTTATTAATAGACATTTTCCCTTTTGTTTGAAATACTATGTTCCTTCTGTATCCCCTCTCTCGGAATTAAACTATTTAAATTTTAACGTAACCTTCTTCTTAACATCACTACTGCTGGTTCCATATCAGTTGTACAGTGTGGTGCATTCCTATAATCCATATGTTCTTAATCTTATTTTGCCCACCACCTACTTTGAGAAAAAATTTTTTAACAATGTTTTTTTTAAGGAAAGGAAGGAAGTTCTGGGCAGGAAAGGGTATGAAGGGTGGGTACGAATCTGGGGATCAGTGCGTCCAGGAGTGACGTATGAATTCATCCCTCCCACTGCGGTGTAAGGCAAAGAGTCTCCCTCAATCGGCCTTTCTCGATCCGGCCCACTACGCGGTTGGCAAGACCTGGGATAAACCTCACCCCATGAACCTGGGAACCCCTGCTAAGTCACCAAATAAGGTGAATAGGTGACCTATGGCAGAGGTGTTGGTAATCAATTAAATGGTTCCCGGGCGGCGGTGCCAACACCTGCCTGCCAAACCGAATTTCCAGGTAAGAATCAGTTGGGACTCTTGTACGGTATTCACAAAAAATCATCTAGGTAGTGTTTATCCAATGAATCGTTCCCCTGAGGGCTGAACCTATACTCGCTAAGAACCAGATATACGAGTTGATAAGCTAAGTAATCTGATTGGTTCATTTAAACCGTATCAACAAATGAGCACAGTGAAGAACCAGTAGCACGCCCTTGATAAACAAAGCACCCTATTTGTTCATTAAAATCGGATCAACAAAGAAAAAAAGTGTAAATTGTACATGTGATGGAAAAATGGGCGATCCTTTGGATCAACGTATATATGCCTGCTTTGTTAACAGATCAACAAATGGAGGTAGATCAACAAAGGCAAATCAATCAACAAAAACCTGGCGTACCGTCGCTTACGATCAACATAGTTAATTTAATTTACGTTGTTACAATAAAACACGTATAATAATAATAATAATAATAGTTGGATGACTTGTATAGCGCCGTTTTTGTGAGAAATCACCTCAAGGGCACTGTACAAATATTTCTTAACTAATTATGTACAGACAGATACAGAAAAACATACTTACCTGGCAGGTCGCTTAAGATGAACACAGTTTTAGAAAAATTTAATTATAGAGATGATAGTTTTACATGGTTATTTGTTTCTCCCTTTCTATTGATGTTACATTTATTAGATGATTGGTGGCACAAGAAGAGTTGGTATTTGTTGAATTATTGGTATTAATTTTAGGACTGGAAAGTATTCATAAAATGAATTTTAGGACTCGAAAATATCTATAAAATTACCTTGAAAAGCGTAAGAATCTTTAATAAATATTAACGTTTTTTATTTTTATTTTTTATTTTACACTTTGGTTGTTTACAGTGTTGCGGGCTGTGGACGCATTTGCGCACCGGTGCGTGAATTTTTAATTATATATTTTTTTTATTTAATGACTTTAGGTAAGTACTAACCGGCCGGCCTAGCTAAGCAATTTAAAGGTGAATTTCTTTAATTTATGGATACGATTGTCTGAAAAGATGTGTTTTAAGTTTAGTTCTGAATTCTGTTGAGTCTTTGATAATTCTTAAGTCATGTGGCAGTTCATTCCAGGCTTTGGGTCCTGACACTCCGAAAGCACGATCCCCGAACTTAGTATTAGGTGTGCGCTTTGGTTCCTTCTGGACTGATGACGCTGCTGACCTAAGGGTGGACTGCCGTGAGTTGGTATTTTCAGGAATACACTGCTCTGATAAGTAAGCCGGAGCCATTCCGTTAAGTGACTTAAATACCATCCGGCAGAGCTTGAACTGGATTCTTTCAGGACATTTGAGCCAGTGGAGATTTTTGAGATGCTCTGAAATGTATGAAATAATATAATGTATGAAATAATATACTAACGATTGAGTTTGGCGTAGTAGCAAAATATAATCTGAAGGATCTGTAAATAATACATCTTACGTACTAGAATAAGGTAGCATTACCAGATATAAATATGTTTGGAATGGTGACCGGATAATTCAACACACGTATTAATCGGCACACAATTAAAAAGTAATATAAAGTCATTAAGAGTACGAAAAAAATATCTTGTCCGAAAACCTAATCTAACCTAATCCAATTAGACTTTATTAATTACAATTTTTTTTTCTTTACATAGTTTTTTAAAATAAATAATTAGATTAGGTTAGATTAGGTTATCGGGCTAGTTTTTTTTTCGTACTTATAATGACTCTATATGACTTTTAAAAAGTGTGCCGATTCATACCTGTATTGAATTATCATGAAACCGTTTTGAATAAATGTTAAAAATTATTACATTAAAAACTAATATATTAGCAAATTTAAAAAAAAAATACCAATTAGCCACATTACAAACGGGCCATAAAAATAACTGATTGTTGATCTCGAATCTCTAAATGTAGTCCCATCAGTCTAGATTCCGTGTCTCATAAGAGTGTACAAGTAGTAGCTTTATTTGTCTACTAAACCAGACTCGTGAAACCACAAAATATACTTATCGATGAAATGCAAAAAGGGGGTTCCTTTTTGAAAGGCCCATACATGGTTTGCCTGGAATATATTATCATGGGCCATCCAGAGACTTCAAATCATTTGTAGTCAAAATCTCAACGCACTTTGTGCACAAGACATTAAAAAGTTCATCGATTACTTCTATTATTATTTCCTTTTTTCCCACAAATCTCTTCAAAGTGGAGCAGATGTCTTCATGCAGTATCACGCGGTGGAAAAGTTCCTGGAGAGCTTTATCGGTTGAACTTCTTTACATCGGGAGAATGAATCTTAACTGAACAAAAAAATGGTGTTTTTTGTTGATTTTAGCTTGAATTATATCACGCTGGTGACAGAACTAAATTACACAGATGTGAAGTTCACGTGCCAATACTACACTATCAGAATTACACACGAATGAAATTACGCATGGAGAGAATTTACGCCTACATAAATTACGCACACTTGAAATACGTAGGTAAAAAAAAGAGTTTTTTAGTATGTTTTAATTTTAGAGTACTTGCGGGTATGATATTAAATTTCATAAATATGGAGAAAAAAAAACATTTGACGGAACACCTGCCTAATTTAGAATTTTGGCTAGTATTTAAATAATGTTTGGGGAATTTATTTGTAAAATGGGTACTTTTTCAAGTAAGTTTAAAATGTCACGCACTTTAATTTGCGATGCGGTTTTTATCACACAGATTTTTTTAATAAATTTTATACAAAGCGTGTTTCTGTGATCTACAAATGTTGTGTAATTATTTTGTCTATGCATGAAAATAGACATATGTAAAACATTGTTTTTAATGGATTTTGTTATTGATCGTATCTACGATGAACGAAGTATGCGTGAAGAATGAGCTAATGATGAAGTCATGGTATTTGAAAGAGAGAGTACGAAAACAGTATGCGATATAGTTGTGAATTCTTGGAGCAGGTCGATGAGTTTGTGTATTTGGGAAGTAGTATACTTATGAGAGATGGAAAGACTGATGGGGGTATCGAAAAAACTGTGAATGCAGGAAACTCCATTATCGGGGGACTAAACGCTGTTGGTGGTAACAAAAATTTGTCCAAAGAAGCGAAGTTAGCAGTTCACAATGAAGTGCTGATACCAACCCTGATCTATGGCAGGGCATGGAACTGGCAGAGGAAGGATGAAAGTAGACTGAATGCTTTAGAAATGAGATCTCTGAGGCGAATGTGATGAAACCATAAATAATCGTGTGAAAAGTGTTTAAAGAATGCAAGGCTGATGTAAGCGTAATAAGAAAAATTGAGAAACGGACGGTTAGTTGGTTTTGGCATGTAGAGCGAATGAACGAAGAAAGGAGTGTAAGGAGAATATATGACGCGAATGTGAATGGAAGAAGAAGCCGGGGACGCCCGAGGAAGACATGGCCTGATCAATTGAATCAAATACTTGAGTCGTGCCATGTCAGAAGTCGGAATAATAGAAAAGAATGTATAAGAGGATATATGAATGTGAATGAAGCAAGAAGTGCATACCAAGATCCAGTTGTTTGGCGGTCCGTCCTCTCTGCCCACCCCTGCAGAGAAAAGGGGGTTAAGGTTAGTTAGTTAGTTGTTATTTTATATTTTAAGCCTATTAAAACAAGTATTTTTGGCATGTGTAATTCCAGTATGTGCAATTCTCTTTATGTGTAATATCGTCGATATGAAATTGTGTAATATTGGTACATACTTGAAATTGATGTATTTGTAAGTTTGTCATGTAACCGTGGCGTTATAGGGAGAACAGAATTTTTAAAATATTTATGTAAAACCGTTAATTTGTGACGTTGCGTCGAATGAAAAATATATAGGTCGACACACTCCTTTTTTAAGAAATACCAAACACAATAATTATTAAAACTCTCACATGAATATGCACACAAATCAAGTATTAAATACCTATAAATTCACTGGAAGATTTAATCGCATTTAGATTTCATATTTTTTTATTGATGTTTTTGCAAAACTTAATAATAATATTATTAAATTAGAATTAAATAAAATATTTAAAAAATCATATTGTATGAATTATGTTAGTTATAAGTAAATACTAATATTATGCGTTCATCGGAAAATCTAATTGCTGGAACAGTGTCAATAATAAATTCAGAAATTCTGTACCTACCTATTTGGATTTGAAATTTCGAACTTAACCACATTTAGGTTGTTTTGATCCCTCACTAGTTGGTCAAAGGTTAACAGGGTATCTTTTGGGTGCTTGGTGATGAAGGATGAAAGCTGGGCCTTATAAAAAGATCTTATAATCATAGAACAAAGAAACCATAATATTAAAACTCGGCCTCTTGTAGACCTTAAGCGCCCAGGTTGGTCAGTTATCAAAAATCCAACGACCTAAATAGGAAAAGATTAAGTAAGATAAAAAAATAATAACATTCCTTGCGTAAGAAGAATGAATTTATTCAAAATTGTACCCAAATAATCCTAGGAAATCGTACATTTTCATGCTGTTTCACGATCGTAGATTGGACAAACAACGTACATACAATGGCTAACCAATTGCTCATCGAAAACACATAAACCAATGTCAACCTGTGAAAGATTAAATAAATTAGTTGTTAAGTTTGCGTAAATATACTTTCTAGAAGAGCCGAACCCTCTTGAAGTGAATGAAAAAACAACCTAGGTATGAGCAATGTATATTTTATTTAAAAATAAATTAACAAAGCTTCTAGTTGAACACCGGTCAATAAGAGCGACAGAATCATTTGTTAATGTTATTGTTGACCACTGAATTATTGGGTCGTGATCCATTAACATCACGTGCATTCAGATACCTAATATGGCGTGTTCTTGCCCTATCTATTCCAGTATCTGTTATTGATTATGCCTCCCTTGCACCTGACATAATTACCTCATTCTTATTTTAACCCCATGTGCAAATAATGAATTCTGACACATTCGGTATGATGGTCATCTACCCTGAAGAAAACAGTTATGTTGTATGTGCCATGTCACCGAATTAAAAAATGTATTCTTCTATAATATTGTATACCTTCAACTAACTACCTGTGTGAAATACACGAATGGCCTACCTTCTTTTATAAATGTTCCTTGAGTATTGTACAATACTTTGCATCGATCTTCTACTAATAAATAACTGAAATCCACTTTTTCCCATCTGTATGCGGTAATTAACACACTCCCTACGGCCAAATCCACCTTGCTTTGTTTGACTGAGTTAACTAAATTTTCTCTGTTAAACCCAAGCGAGTGTTCAAAATTCAGAATAACATATGAAAAATTAAGTCATCTTTGCACCTCTTTAAATATATTTTCTTCCAGATTTTCGGGTGGTAGTTAACAAGAAATTACCATTGCGTTTTCAAGTGATGAAAGGTTTCTTGAATTCGTTCAAAAGTTCGTTCCCCGTGAGGAAACACAATTTTCAGCGTATGGCCATTGAAATCCCAGATTTTCAATCTTTTTATTTCAAAAATTAAATCCGATTGTAATGTGGGTATGTAAGATTGCATATTAACGTCGTAACGCATCAAAAGGCTCTCTGTTCTAGTATCACAATAGTAGCACACTTCGTATGATCGGTAAAACTCAATAACTAAAGTTGTGAAAACTGTATTTACAAATATCGAATCTTTTAAAAAACATTTATTTAATGTACCGACATCCTTATCAAAATCATCTCTACATACTCTATAGTAGTCGTGACATATATCGTATTGTAAAATTTTTGTGTACAGTGCCAGGGAACATTTCTCCCTCATCCTGTGTCAACTGTGATTAGAGGTGCATAAACGTGGAGATAATCTTCTCTACTCAGTGAGCGGGGTGTGCCTATTGCTACTGTAGAGCTTTTATTTATGTATATTTCAAAGAATTTTAAACTGTGTTTTATGTGCTAGCGGCACTCTCCTAAGGCAATCTTATCACTAAGGTAATGGAGAGTATAAGATGGAATTTGGGCGAAGACAGAGGGGGTCGGTGCTGGGGGTCCAACGGCCGAGTTTGGATATATAGGGATTCAAGTTCGATTCTGATTTGGAGTAAAATGTTTTGGCTAAATCTATTATGTGTTTTCGGAGTGGAGGAGTTTTCGAACCCGTGTTAATTATGCTATTCCCGACGGACTTTTGGTGAATCGTCGGAGCAGTGCATTATGGAATGATTCTATAAATAAAATAGCGTCGGTAGATTTCAAATGTTTTTTTTAAACTGTAGAAATACCAAATGAATAGACGGGCGTTCCCAAACTGACGCTAGTTGAAATTGCATGGAATCGTAATTTAGTAATGTTTTCACGGATGTACTACTTTTATTGGATCTGTCCATAATTTGTTCCACAAAATCTAAAATATCCGAATCAACTTGAACTACTATATCTGGTCTGATTTTGACAAATATTCGGTACCAATGCTTCGATGTGAATCGTTTTTTTGTAGTTCAAAATGTATTGTAATTGGATGTTGCTTTTAATGTCTAGTGTTGTATGAGTCAAAGCTCTTGCCCAGAAAGGTATTAAATAAACGAAAATGAAAAACATTTTGACGTGCTGTATAGTTTGTAACAAATGCGTTGTTTTCTCTTTTGATGACTTGATGGAACTGTGGTTACTTCAACGTAAAATTATTGTCTATTTTATACGATGGGAGCTATTATCGTAATTTGGAAAATTGTTTATTTAGCAAGTATAAAAACAACTTATTACTACTATGTAACGTGAGAAACAGTTTTTTTTACATATTTATATATTCATTTTAATATAGTCCTGGCGAAAGAATGGTACTTACGAAACCGCTCAATTTTTGAAATAAATTGGAGTGGCTTACAACAAATTTATATTATGAAATCTTTTAAATTTACACGGGCGTTTTGCCCGTTTCACCCAACGGGGATTATTAAATTATGTTATCATTCTCAAATACAGATTCCTAGTTTTATGTTGCAAATTGTGACTGGAATTTATTATTCCCTAATTGTAAATCATAAGTTGTTGAGTAGGTAGTGTGAAAAAAGGTAAAGTGAAGTGTGGTGTATTGTAGTGAAAACAAATCTCTGATAATTAAATAAATGTTACAAGTTAGAACATGATATTATTTTCAATACAATTTATACAGTTAAGCGGCAAGATGTCAGACACACTTATTTTTAAATATCTGGCAATGTGCAATGACAATATTCTGCGGCTTCACAACCGGCCATGTGCAGTGGCAATATTTTTGCGCCTCTTGCCGGCTATGTGTAATACTGTGCAGGCGAATGGAGACTTTTTCCTAGCCATAACGGCTAACAAAAAACAAACATTTAACCAGTGAATGAAATTGATTAATGTATCAGGAATAGAAAAACCTTCCGTTGCTTACCGAGAAGGACACCTTCTAGAAAGCGAATACAATATTCTTATTGCCAAAGAAGAGGAGGCAATAATTCCCAAACAAAATGTGATTCTTTCAACTTCTGATGAGATTCTTGATATAACCATAAATATTCAAAGTATTCTTACTTGCTCAAAGTTATTAGTTTAGTAGTAATTACTACAGTCAACAACTATAGGTCCGACAACCTTACCATTTACATTTCCAACAACAAAGACGTCCACTTATTTATTGGCCTGAGGCTAATAAAATGGCAACCTCAAACGAATTTAGTTGATGCATTGTCAGTTTTATTGAACAAATTAAATTATAATAAATAGTTTCAATATCAGATGGCTGCGTGTATCAAACGGAAAAAATGTGTTTTGAAAAGTGCCCTCTCGGATGTTGCCAAAAAACATAATAGAGTGATCAAACAATTAATTTTAGAGAAAAGACGCACAGTGATGAAAGTGGACAGTATTCACTTTACACTGGAGAAGCTGTTTGTAACTCCAATATTTACACCATCACATTACGTGATCACAATGAGGAAGGTTAGGAAAAAACGAAAACCAACCAGTCACATGTATAATATTTAATCATTGAAGATAATAATATTAACATAACCTAAATGAAAAATGAAACCGGAAAAAACAACAGAAAATAAAAAGATTTCAGTCGCATCTGAGACACGAACCAGGACATCTACCTTTCCGGGGCAACCGCTTAACCAAATTAGCTAATGAGACCAGGTCGATTTATGTCATTTTCATCGATATCATCAATTAAAGATTTGTCAGTATTATTCTCCATTTTTAATCCAATATTATTGGCAGCTATCTTTATGATGATTATAAAGTTCTTCAAGAACACAATTTTAAACCAGATAGTGTCTCGGATAATATGGGATTAAACAGGCGATCCAACTCTTGCCAACAGAAGAGAATTATTATACAAAGAAGAAAGGTCAAGACATACCAGACTCAGAACCAGCAATTAAATAAACAAACTTATACTTTATTTAAGAGATCGTCTAAATTTCCGCTCTTTTAGCTTATTTGCTATAATGTTCACTGCTGACTCAAGCAAAAAACACAGACACGACAACCCTATGCCAAAAATCCACAACACAAAATGGCAGTCAAACTTTGCTGCTTTCGGGCCCAAGTTTCTGTTATCTACGATCGTATGGCCATCGAAGAAAGTAGTTAAATTATGATTCTTGTACTTTAAGTACTCACTCCATTTCATTAGTAATCCATTTTCATGAAGCCTCATAATATATTTGTTAATAAAATACAGGTAAGGCGTTCTTTTCTGAAAGGCCCAAACGTGACTTGATGGAAATATGGCGTCCTGAGTCACACGAAGTTTCAGAAATGTTTCTGGCGACAATTTTGGCGGTTCCCTGCACCGATGGTTTAAGCCGAAACATATGATGTCTGCTTCTTCAATCAGCATTTCTTTCTTTCCGATGATTTTCTCCAGCGTTGCACACTCGTCAGTATCAATGCTCACACGACGTGAAATTTCCTGAAGAAATTTATCGGTTGAGCTGTTTATCATTGGCTGGAGAAAGACTGACTGAAACAAATATACAAATGCTTTGAAAATTCTTTTGTATTTAAAAAATAGATTGCTATACTCGTACACCAGATGTAACTTGCCTTTTAAAGTCCAGCATGAAATAAGCATCGAATTGTTGATTTCATTTTAAAATTTGGATGAGTCGTTTCATTTAAGATATCAATAAATGATTTTCTACTTACCTTTGTCAAGTGCAGCTTATATCCATCAACCACTAGCTCATTAAGGGTCAATACTCTGTCTTTTGGTGGTTTGGTTATGAAAGACGAGAGTTGAGCCTTATACAAGTTACTAATAGTGATACAACAGACGAACCATAGAATTAATACACGTCCCCCGACAGACCTCAAATTTCCGTGATATGGTTGGTCAGTCCATAAGAATCCAACGATCTGAAGAAAATGTTTTGAGAAAATTAATTAATTTTGTTTTATTTTACAATCTACATTTGTTACTTAACGCTTCAAAAATAATATATCTGGAAATTGTTATAGTTAATGACCAAACATGCAAAAGATCAATGCAAAGTTTGCTTGCCGTGTGATTCAGAAGTTAGGTTTCTAGAAATGCATAAATTGAATATTTAATATAAAATTGACTTACCCATAATATCTTTGGTAACGAAGAAAACGTTTTCGGGTCAAATATTCTTTTCGTTATATACACGACAGTCGACAAGGTAATAAGAGTAAAAAAAGAAACAATCCACGTGGCGGTTGGAAAAACGTAAATTAATTTGAGGCCTAAAAAAATATGAATTGTTACACTTTGTAAAGGAAGATAGTCAAATAATTCGAACCATTCTTTTGCCTTACCTTCCTTAAAAAAATTATTTTCATAACCATATACAACTTTTGAGGGGTCATCTAGAAAAGCATCTGAAAAATCCACCTTCTTCGACCTCGAATAGGTGGCCGTAATAGACCCAATAGCCCAGTCGGCTTTTTTCTGATTTACAATGGTTATCATGGATTCCCTTGAAGTCCCACGGGTGTTTTCAAAATTTACCAGATTAATTTTTAAATTAAGGTATTCCATCATCGTATACAGAAGGTTCGCTTCTACTCCAATCATCCGATCGCAAACATGATAACATTTATCTCCTTCTAAGGACATGATTTTTGGATATACGCAATTAAAATTTCTTCCATCAGTTAAATAGACAACATCGAACGCGTGCCCGTGGAAATTCCATTTCTTCTTATCGAAAAGCTTTTTTACTTCCGAAACTAAGTTCACATCCGATAGAGTCATTTCATCGTTCAAATAAACTTCATATTGCAGTGTCAAAACCTTCGAATTCACACCGCAATAGTAGCACACTTTGTACAATCTGAGTACTTCATTTGAATATTCTAAAACCATGGTCATGAACACTGTTCCCAAAAATTTGAATTTTTTCAGAAAATGTTGATCCAAGTAACCGTCTCGAAAAGCGGACTCGCATGTGTCATATTGCCGTTGACAAATTACTATCACGACTCCGGTGGTTTTCAAGCTATTCTTGTTGTGGTCTTCAAACTTTGAAGGATTCTGTAAACTTACAATATGCATGGTGGTGAACGTTGTGAAATTGGAAATAAAATCAGCACCTTCCTTCAAATTATCATAATTCAACAAAAACATTGCTGGTGGGAAAGAGGACTTATAAACATTTTTTTGTATAAGTGGTTGTTCTTTATGTTCGATTCTGTAATTTTGATACTTTTTAGTTAATACTTTATCAATGAAGTATGAAGAAGATGAGTCATAGTGAACAATGATATCAAAATTATTAATAAAAATTTCGCTGATGATGTCCTCGAACAAACTACTTGGAATCTCATCGTCTGGCAGTGGATCGAATAAATCTATTGAATAATTTTGTCTTTCCGAAAAATTTTGGGCTGAAATAATATTGTGATCTTCCAAAATAAGTATGATAAAACATACAATCGTGAAATCAGTTTGAAAGGAAGACATCTGTGTAGGTTTTATCGTTTCTCTTCGTGTAGTATTCCTTTGTGAAACCCGTCCGAAAAACACTGTTGTATACTTTGTATCGAATTACTGTTTCTGAAAATTTAAATTCACTATTATTGACATAAAATACATTATTATCATACGTGAATACACGGAAAAATTAAATGAAAAATTCTTAAGTGCTACTCATTACGTTAGTTGAATGTTTCATGAAAAAGCTATTGGAAATAGGTAGGAGGAAAACCCGTTAAAAAATAGATTACTTGATTGTTTTATTCTCGTAACAAGCACTCAAAATAATATGGTTATTATCTTATCTACGTTAGTGGGGAGAGATGTATTATGTGCGACTGAAATCTTTTTATTTTCTGCAGTTTTTTTTTTCCATGTTCATGTTTCATTTAGGTTATCGATAGATGGGGCATATCAATAAGGCTCAGGGAAACAATCCTTTGTAGTATATATTTTTATTTTACAATAATTCATATATCTACTAGGCACAAAGTCTTAATATTAGGTAGTGTCTAATTCACTGAGTTCAATTTATCTTAATACAACGGAGTGTCTAATTCACTGAATTCACTTTGTCAATGGTGTAAGGACGGTTGTAGATATTCTTCGGCACTGAATTCACTTTGTCAATGGTGTAAGGACGGTTGTAGATATTCTACGCTCTGAATTCACTTTATCAATGGTGTAAGGACGGTTGTAGATATTCTACGGCACTGAATTCACTTTGTCAATAGTGTAAGAACGGTTGTAGATATTCTACGGCACTGAATTCACTTTGTCAGTGGTGTAAGGACGGTTGTAGATATTCTACGCTCTGAATTCACTTTGTCAATGGTGTAAGGACGGTTGTAGATATTCTATAGCACTGAATTCACTTTGTCAATGGTGTAAGGACGGTTGTAGATATTCTACGGCACAGAGTTCACTTCGGGACAATTGAGCGGCGATGGATACCCAAATTGTTGGGTACGAAGGCACTGGGTGAACTTCACACCGCGGTGACTTTCCTTTCCGGAGGTAAGTCGAAGTCCTTATCGTACAAGTAGACACGCCACGGTCGGACAGTCCGTGGTGGGTTTGGCAGCTATTTGCTGGTAACAGTGGGAGTCTGCAGCTCCAGGAGAACTGCCTTTCTGTTTTTGATTTTGATTTGATTGGTATACAGAGTTCCTAAACTAAAAGTTTTCTGACTCTAGCATAATTAAAAATGATTATCTAATGATTCTTTACTTTTAAATGTTTATTGTTGGTGGTGAGTGGATGAATTGAAACTTAATAACTATACTGCAATTTTAGGGGCAGGATTTTATACCTTACGGAGGATTGATTTAGGTTACTTGTAAATACAACGAGAATGAAATATATAAATAAATATTTCATTCTGTATTTAGCGAGAGTGTTTATTGATGGGTTTTCATGACCGGCTAGACCGGAATAAAACTTTTCAGAATGTGTTACTATAAGATCTTTTATCAGAGGAATGCTTGTGTCATTGTGTAGGGTGTTAACTCTGATCCACTTAGTCGCATTCAATGCTAATCAAATGGCTTTGTTTTGCAAGGTTTGTAGTTTTTTGATGTGTTGGTGAGCTGCGTATCCTGAGATGGGCCCCACTAGGCTTTAAAGATGTGATGGCCCGTCCTTCCTTCGTTTATGATTTAATTTAGCAATAGACTTCCGTTCGCGCCACCGATTTTAGATGACTCCTCTACTGCTGCCTTAAATTTTCCTAACTAATGTGATCGGAAAACTCTTTGTAGTTTTCCTTTCAATTTGAGGTTTTTCTCCTCCTTGGCCAGCGTGTAACGTCCAGCCCTATGCTAACATTCGAGTGTTTCCGATTTTCATGATTTTCATGATTTTCACGGAAATTTTGCACTCCAATGTGGTCAATTTCCCAAGCTTGTCCGGAGTCTACGTTGTGTTCTGATTTTTGGTTCAGACTATTGGAAAAACAAGGTCTTATTTTGTGGTAACCCCTATTCTTTGTAGCGTAGGCAGACTCTCGCATACCATTGACAGAATTCATATTCCTAACATTACTCCTATCTTAGACTTTAATGTTCTGGACTCTCTATTATTATCCTACTATGCAATCTACGTTAATTTCCTATCGGAAGACTAGCATTTTCCTAACTTCACCCCTAAATTTTCTATTTTTTTTCTTCTATCGTGAGTTTTAATAATTTGGTATACATAAATGTAATGATCACAGTATTATCGCCTTTCCTCATCGTACTAAGTGTTATTCTACATGGGTTAGTTTCAATGAATTTCATGGTTAAAAGGTACAGTTTTACTTGTTTTAGCGCCATCTCCATCCTCTCCTAAATTTGGGAAAATTACATGATTAGGTTTTAGTTTACACAGCTTTTGTTATGACGAGAGATCGAATACGGTTTGTTTTGCTGCAATTCGGCTCCAGACCAACCCCTAAAGTACTCAGATGACCACGTTTCCGGTCAGTAACTCTCTTCACAGACGTACAGCCTGACCAAACGGTATACGTAACCTCTT